>CM076300.2:5000-12500 GCA_038363175.2 Artibeus lituratus | reverse complement strand
GGTTAGGGTTAGGGTTAGGGTTAGGGTTAGGGTTAGGGTTAGGGTTAGGGTTAGGGTTAGGGTTAGGGTTAGGGTTAGGGTTAGGGTTAGGGTTAGGGTTAGGGTTAGGGTTAGGGTTAGGGTTAGGGTTAGGGTTAGGGTTAGGGTTAGGGTTAGGGTTAGGGTTAGGGTTAGGGTTAGGGTTAGGGTTAGGGTTAGGGTTAGGGTTAGGGTTAGGGTTAGGGTTAGGGTTAGGGTTAGGGTTAGGGTTAGGGTTAGGGTTAGGGTTAGGGTTAGGGTTAGGGTTAGGGTTAGGGTTAGGGTTAGGGTTAGGGTTAGGGTTAGGGTTAGGGTTAGGGTTAGGGTTAGGGTTAGGGTTAGGGTTAGGGTTAGGGTTAGGGTTAGGGTTAGGGTTAGGGTTAGGGTTAGGGTTAGGGTTAGGGTTAGGGTTAGGGTTAGGGTTAGGGTTAGGTTAGGGTTAGGGTTAGGGTTAGGGTTAGGGTTAGGGTTAGGGTTAGGGTTAGGGTTAGGGTTAGGGTTAGGGTTAGGGTTAGGGTTAGGGTTAGGGTTAGGGTTAGGGTTAGGGTTAGGGTTAGGGTTAGGGTTAGGGTTAGGGTTAGGGTTAGGGTTAGGGTTAGGGTTAGGGTTAGGGTTAGGGTTAGGGTTAGGGTTAGGGTTAGGGTTAGGGTTAGGGTTAGGGTTAGGGTTAGGGTTAGGGTTAGGGTTAGGGTTAGGGTTAGGGTTAGGGTTAGGGTTAGGGTTAGGGTTAGGGTTAGGGTTAGGGTTAGGGTTAGGGTTAGGGTTAGGGTTAGGGTTAGGGTTAGGGTTAGGGTTAGGGTTAGGGTTAGGGTTAGGGTTAGGGTTAGGGTTAGGGTTAGGGTTAGGGTTAGGGTTAGGGTTAGGGTTAGGGTTAGGGTTAGGGTTAGGGTTAGGGTTAGGGTTAGGGTTAGGGTTAGGGTTAGGGTTAGGGTTAGGGTTAGGGTTAGGGTTAGGGTTAGGGTTAGGGTTAGGGTTAGGGTTAGGGTTAGGGTTAGGGTTAGGGTTAGGGTTAGGGTTAGGGTTAGGGTTAGGGTTAGGGTTAGGGTTAGGGTTAGGGTTAGGGTTAGGGTTAGGGTTAGGGTTAGGGTTAGGGTTAGGGTTAGGGTTAGGGTTAGGGTTAGGGTTAGGGTTAGGGTTAGGGTTAGGGTTAGGGTTAGGGTTAGGGTTAGGGTTAGGGTTAGGGTTAGGGTTAGGGTTAGGGTTAGGGTTAGGGTTAGGGTTAGGGTTAGGGTTAGGGTTAGGGTTAGGGTTAGGGTTAGGGTTAGGGTTAGGGTTAGGGTTAGGGTTAGGGTTAGGGTTAGGGTTAGGGTTAGGGTTAGGGTTAGGGTTAGGGTTAGGGTTAGGGTTAGGGTTAGGGTTAGGGTTAGGGTTAGGGTTAGGGTTAGGGTTAGGGTTAGGGTTAGGGTTAGGGTTAGGGTTAGGGTTAGGGTTAGGGTTAGGGTTAGGGTTAGGGTTAGGGTTAGGGTTAGGGTTAGGGTTAGGGTTAGGGTTAGGGTTAGGGTTAGGGTTAGGGTTAGGGTTAGGGTTAGGGTTAGGGTTAGGGTTAGGGTTAGGGTTAGGGTTAGGGTTAGGGTTAGGGTTAGGGTTAGGGTTAGGGTTAGGGTTAGGGTTAGGGTTAGGGTTAGGGTTAGGGTTAGGGTTAGGGTTAGGGTTAGGGTTAGGGTTAGGGTTAGGGTTAGGGTTAGGGTTAGGGTTAGGGTTAGGGTTAGGGTTAGGGTTAGGGTTAGGGTTAGGGTTAGGGTTAGGGTTAGGGTTAGGGTTAGGGTTAGGGTTAGGGTTAGGGTTAGGGTTAGGGTTAGGGTTAGGGTTAGGGTTAGGGTTAGGGTTAGGGTTAGGGTTAGGGTTAGGGTTAGGGTTAGGGTTAGGGTTAGGGTTAGGGTTAGGGTTAGGGTTAGGGTTAGGGTTAGGGTTAGGGTTAGGGTTAGGGTTAGGGTTAGGGTTAGGGTTAGGGTTAGGGTTAGGGTTAGGGTTAGGGTTAGGGTTAGGGTTAGGGTTAGGGTTAGGGTTAGGGTTAGGGTTAGGGTTAGGGTTAGGGTTAGGGTTAGGGTTAGGGTTAGGGTTAGGGTTAGGGTTAGGGTTAGGGTTAGGGTTAGGGTTAGGGTTAGGGTTAGGGTTAGGGTTAGGGTTAGGGTTAGGGTTAGGGTTAGGGTTAGGGTTAGGGTTAGGGTTAGGGTTAGGGTTAGGGTTAGGGTTAGGGTTAGGGTTAGGGTTAGGGTTAGGGTTAGGGTTAGGGTTAGGGTTAGGGTTAGGGTTAGGGTTAGGGTTAGGGTTAGGGTTAGGGTTAGGGTTAGGGTTAGGGTTAGGGTTAGGGTTAGGGTTAGGGTTAGGGTTAGGGTTAGGGTTAGGGTTAGGGTTAGGGTTAGGGTTAGGGTTAGGGTTAGGGTTAGGGTTAGGGTTAGGGTTAGGGTTAGGGTTAGGGTTAGGGTTAGGGTTAGGGTTAGGGTTAGGGTTAGGGTTAGGGTTAGGGTTAGGGTTAGGGTTAGGGTTAGGGTTAGGGTTAGGGTTAGGGTTAGGGTTAGGGTTAGGGTTAGGGTTAGGGTTAGGGTTAGGGTTAGGGTTAGGGTTAGGGTTAGGGTTAGGGTTAGGGTTAGGGTTAGGGTTAGGGTTAGGGTTAGGGTTAGGGTTAGGGTTAGGGTTAGGGTTAGGGTTAGGGTTAGGGTTAGGGTTAGGGTTAGGGTTAGGGTTAGGGTTAGGGTTAGGGTTAGGGTTAGGGTTAGGGTTAGGGTTAGGGTTAGGGTTAGGGTTAGGGTTAGGGTTAGGGTTAGGGTTAGGGTTAGGGTTAGGGTTAGGGTTAGGGTTAGGGTTAGGGTTAGGGTTAGGGTTAGGGTTAGGGTTAGGGTTAGGGTTAGGGTTAGGGTTAGGGTTAGGGTTAGGGTTAGGGTTAGGTTAGGGTTAGGGTTAGGGTTAGGGTTAGGGTTAGGGTTAGGGTTAGGGTTAGGGTTAGGGTTAGGGTTAGGGTTAGGGTTAGGGTTAGGGTTAGGGTTAGGGTTAGGGTTAGGGTTAGGGTTAGGGTTAGGGTTAGGGTTAGGGTTAGGGTTAGGGTTAGGGTTAGGGTTAGGGTTAGGGTTAGGGTTAGGGTTAGGGTTAGGGTTAGGGTTAGGGTTAGGGTTAGGGTTAGGGTTAGGGTTAGGGTTAGGGTTAGGGTTAGGGTTAGGGTTAGGGTTAGGGTTAGGGTTAGGGTTAGGGTTAGGGTTAGGGTTAGGGTTAGGGTTAGGGTTAGGGTTAGGGTTAGGGTTAGGGTTAGGGTTAGGGTTAGGGTTAGGGTTAGGGTTAGGGTTAGGGTTAGGGTTAGGGTTAGGGTTAGGGTTAGGGTTAGGGTTAGGGTTAGGGTTAGGGTTAGGGTTAGGGTTAGGGTTAGGGTTAGGGTTAGGGTTAGGGTTAGGGTTAGGGTTAGGGTTAGGGTTAGGGTTAGGGTTAGGGTTAGGGTTAGGGTTAGGGTTAGGGTTAGGGTTAGGGTTAGGGTTAGGGTTAGGGTTAGGGTTAGGGTTAGGGTTAGGGTTAGGGTTAGGGTTAGGGTTAGGGTTAGGGTTAGGGTTAGGGTTAGGGTTAGGGTTAGGGTTAGGGTTAGGGTTAGGGTTAGGGTTAGGGTTAGGGTTAGGGTTAGGGTTAGGGTTAGGGTTAGGGTTAGGGTTAGGGTTAGGGTTAGGGTTAGGGTTAGGGTTAGGGTTAGGGTTAGGGTTAGGGTTAGGGTTAGGGTTAGGGTTAGGGTTAGGGTTAGGGTTAGGGTTAGGGTTAGGGTTAGGGTTAGGGTTAGGGTTAGGGTTAGGGTTAGGGTTAGGGTTAGGGTTAGGGTTAGGGTTAGGGTTAGGGTTAGGGTTAGGGTTAGGGTTAGGGTTAGGGTTAGGGTTAGGGTTAGGGTTAGGGTTAGGGTTAGGGTTAGGGTTAGGGTTAGGGTTAGGGTTAGGGTTAGGGTTAGGGTTAGGGTTAGGGTTAGGGTTAGGGTTAGGGTTAGGGTTAGGGTTAGGGTTAGGGTTAGGGTTAGGGTTAGGGTTAGGGTTAGGGTTAGGGTTAGGGTTAGGGTTAGGGTTAGGGTTAGGGTTAGGGTTAGGGTTAGGGTTAGGGTTAGGGTTAGGGTTAGGGTTAGGGTTAGGGTTAGGGTTAGGGTTAGGGTTAGGGTTAGGGTTAGGGTTAGGGTTAGGGTTAGTAGGGTTAGGGTTAGGGTTAGGGTTAGGGTTAGGGTTAGGGTTAGGGTTAGGGTTAGGGTTAGGGTTAGGGTTAGGGTTAGGGTTAGGGTTAGGGTTAGGGTTAGGGTTAGGGTTAGGGTTAGGGTTAGGGTTAGGGTTAGGGTTAGGGTTAGGGTTAGGGTTAGGGTTAGGGTTAGGGTTAGGGTTAGGGTTAGGGTTAGGGTTAGGGTTAGGGTTAGGGTTAGGGTTAGGGTTAGGGTTAGGGTTAGGGTTAGGGTTAGGGTTAGGGTTAGGGTTAGGGTTAGGGTTAGGGTTAGGGTTAGGGTTAGGGTTAGGGTTAGGGTTAGGGTTAGGGTTAGGGTTAGGGTTAGGGTTAGGGTTAGGGTTAGGGTTAGGGTTAGGGTTAGGGTTAGGGTTAGGGTTAGGGTTAGGGTTAGGGTTAGGGTTAGGGTTAGGGTTAGGGTTAGGGTTAGGGTTAGGGTTAGGGTTAGGGTTAGGGTTAGGGTTAGGGTTAGGGTTAGGGTTAGGGTTAGGGTTAGGGTTAGGGTTAGGGTTAGGGTTAGGGTTAGGGTTAGGGTTAGGGTTAGGGTTAGGGTTAGGGTTAGGGTTAGGGTTAGGGTTAGGGTTAGGGTTAGGGTTAGGGTTAGGGTTAGGGTTAGGGTTAGGGTTAGGGTTAGGGTTAGGGTTAGGGTTAGGGTTAGGGTTAGGGTTAGGGTTAGGGTTAGGGTTAGGGTTAGGGTTAGGGTTAGGGTTAGGGTTAGGGTTAGGGTTAGGGTTAGGGTTAGGGTTAGGGTTAGGGTTAGGGTTAGGGTTAGGGTTAGGGTTAGGGTTAGGGTTAGGGTTAGGGTTAGGGTTAGGGTTAGGGTTAGGGTTAGGGTTAGGGTTAGGGTTAGGGTTAGGGTTAGGGTTAGGGTTAGGGTTAGGGTTAGGGTTAGGGTTAGGGTTAGGGTTAGGGTTAGGGTTAGGGTTAGGGTTAGGGTTAGGGTTAGGGTTAGGGTTAGGGTTAGGGTTAGGGTTAGGGTTAGGGTTAGGGTTAGGGTTAGGGTTAGGGTTAGGGTTAGGGTTAGGGTTAGGGTTAGGGTTAGGGTTAGGGTTAGGGTTAGGGTTAGGGTTAGGGTTAGGGTTAGGGTTAGGGTTAGGGTTAGGGTTAGGGTTAGGGTTAGGGTTAGGGTTAGGGTTAGGGTTAGGGTTAGGGTTAGGGTTAGGGTTAGGGTTAGGGTTAGGGTTAGGGTTAGGGTTAGGGTTAGGGTTAGGGTTAGGGTTAGGGTTAGGGTTAGGGTTAGGGTTAGGGTTAGGGTTAGGGTTAGGGTTAGGGTTAGGGTTAGGGTTAGGGTTAGGGTTAGGGTTAGGGTTAGGGTTAGGGTTAGGGTTAGGGTTAGGGTTAGGGTTAGGGTTAGGGTTAGGGTTAGGGTTAGGGTTAGGGTTAGGGTTAGGGTTAGGGTTAGGGTTAGGGTTAGGGTTAGGGTTAGGGTTAGGGTTAGGGTTAGGGTTAGGGTTAGGGTTAGGGTTAGGGTTAGGGTTAGGGTTAGGGTTAGGGTTAGGGTTAGGGTTAGGGTTAGGGTTAGGGTTAGGGTTAGGGTTAGGGTTAGGGTTAGGGTTAGGGTTAGGGTTAGGGTTAGGGTTAGGGTTAGGGTTAGGGTTAGGGTTAGGGTTAGGGTTAGGGTTAGGGTTAGGGTTAGGGTTAGGGTTAGGGTTAGGGTTAGGGTTAGGGTTAGGGTTAGGGTTAGGGTTAGGGTTAGGGTTAGGGTTAGGGTTAGGGTTAGGGTTAGGGTTAGGGTTAGGGTTAGGGTTAGGGTTAGGGTTAGGGTTAGGGTTAGGGTTAGGGTTAGGGTTAGGGTTAGGGTTAGGGTTAGGGTTAGGGTTAGGGTTAGGGTTAGGGTTAGGGTTAGGGTTAGGGTTAGGGTTAGGGTTAGGGTTAGGGTTAGGGTTAGGGTTAGGGTTAGGGTTAGGGTTAGGGTTAGGGTTAGGGTTAGGGTTAGGGTTAGGGTTAGGGTTAGGGTTAGGGTTAGGGTTAGGGTTAGGGTTAGGGTTAGGGTTAGGGTTAGGGTTAGGGTTAGGGTTAGGGTTAGGGTTAGGGTTAGGGTTAGGGTTAGGGTTAGGGTTAGGGTTAGGGTTAGGGTTAGGGTTAGGGTTAGGGTTAGGGTTAGGGTTAGGGTTAGGGTTAGGGTTAGGGTTAGGGTTAGGGTTAGGGTTAGGGTTAGGGTTAGGGTTAGGGTTAGGGTTAGGGTTAGGGTTAGGGTTAGGGTTAGGGTTAGGGTTAGGGTTAGGGTTAGGGTTAGGGTTAGGGTTAGGGTTAGGGTTAGGGTTAGGGTTAGGGTTAGGGTTAGGGTTAGGGTTAGGGTTAGGGTTAGGGTTAGGGTTAGGGTTAGGGTTAGGGTTAGGGTTAGGGTTAGGGTTAGGGTTAGGGTTAGGGTTAGGGTTAGGGTTAGGGTTAGGGTTAGGGTTAGGGTTAGGGTTAGGGTTAGGGTTAGGGTTAGGGTTAGGGTTAGGGTTAGGGTTAGGGTTAGGGTTAGGGTTAGGGTTAGGGTTAGGGTTAGGGTTAGGGTTAGGGTTAGGGTTAGGGTTAGGGTTAGGGTTAGGGTTAGGGTTAGGGTTAGGGTTAGGGTTAGGGTTAGGGTTAGGGTTAGGGTTAGGGTTAGGGTTAGGGTTAGGGTTAGGGTTAGGGTTAGGGTTAGGGTTAGGGTTAGGGTTAGGGTTAGGGTTAGGGTTAGGGTTAGGGTTAGGGTTAGGGTTAGGGTTAGGGTTAGGGTTAGGGTTAGGGTTAGGGTTAGGGTTAGGGTTAGGGTTAGGGTTAGGGTTAGGGTTAGGGTTAGGGTTAGGGTTAGGGTTAGGGTTAGGGTTAGGGTTAGGGTTAGGGTTAGGGTTAGGGTTAGGGTTAGGGTTAGGGTTAGGGTTAGGGTTAGGGTTAGGGTTAGGGTTAGGGTTAGGGTTAGGGTTAGGGTTAGGGTTAGGGTTAGGGTTAGGGTTAGGGTTAGGGTTAGGGTTAGGGTTAGGGTTAGGGTTAGGGTTAGGGTTAGGGTTAGGGTTAGGGTTAGGGTTAGGGTTAGGGTTAGGGTTAGGGTTAGGGTTAGGGTTAGGGTTAGGGTTAGGGTTAGGGTTAGGGTTAGGGTTAGGGTTAGGGTTAGGGTTAGGGTTAGGGTTAGGGTTAGGGTTAGGGTTAGGGTTAGGGTTAGGGTTAGGGTTAGGGTTAGGGTTAGGGTTAGGGTTAGGGTTAGGGTTAGGGTTAGGGTTAGGGTTAGGGTTAGGGTTAGGGTTAGGGTTAGGGTTAGGGTTAGGGTTAGGGTTAGGGTTAGGGTTAGGGTTAGGGTTAGGGTTAGGGTTAGGGTTAGGGTTAGGGTTAGGGTTAGGGTTAGGGTTA
>CM076299.2:215867787-215877553 GCA_038363175.2 Artibeus lituratus | reverse complement strand
CTAACCCTAACCCTAACCCTAACCCCTAACCCTAACCCCCTAACCCTAACCCTAACCCTAACCCTAACCCTAACCCTAACCCTAACCCTAACCCTAACCCTAACCCAACCCTAACCCTAACCCCTAACCCTAACCCTAACCCTAACCCTAACCCCTAACCCCTAACCCTAACCCTAACCCTAACCCTAACCCCTAACCCTAACCCTACCCAACCCTAACCCTAACCCTAACCCTAACCCTAACCCTAACCCTAACCCTAACCCTAACCCTAACCCCTAACCCTAACCCTAACCCTAACCCTAACCCTAACCCTAACCCTAACCCCTAACCCTAACCCTAACCCTAACCCTAACCCTAACCCTAACCCAACCCTAACCCTAACCCTACCCTAACCCTAACCCTAACCCTAACCCTAACCCTAACCCTAACCCTAACCCTAACCCTAACCCTAACCCTAACCCTAACCCTAACCCTAACCCTAACCCTAACCCTAACCCTAACCCTAACCCCTAACCCTAACCCTAACCCTAACCCTAACCCTAACCCTAACCCTAACCCTAACCCTAACCCTAACCCTAACCCTAACCCTAACCCTAACCCTAACCCTAACCCTAACCCTAACCCTAACCCTAACCCTACCCCTAACCCTAACCCTAACCCTAACCCTAACCCTAACCCTAACCCTAACCCTAACCCTAACCCTAACCCTAACCCTAACCCTAACCCTAACCCTAACCCTAACCCTAACCCTAACCCTAACCCTAACCCTAACCCTAACCCTAACCCTAACCCTAACCCTAACCCTAACCCTAACCCTAACCCCTAACCCTAACCCTAACCCTAACCCTAACCCTAACCCTAACCCTAACCCTAACCCTAACCCTAACCCTAACCCTAACCCTAACCCTAACCCTAACCCTAACCCTAACCCTAACCCTAACCCTAACCCTAACCCTAACCCTAACCCTAACCCTAACCCTAACCCTAACCCTAACCCTAACCCTAACCCTAACCCAACCCTAACCCTAACCCTAACCCTAACCCTAACCCTAACCCTAACCCTAACCCTAACCCTAACCCTAACCCTAACCCTAACCCTAACCCTAACCCTAACCCTAACCCTAACCCTAACCCTAACCCTAACCCTAACCCTAACCCTAACCCTAACCCTAACCCTAACCCTAACCCTAACCCTAACCCTAACCCTAACCCTAACCCTAACCCTAACCCTAACCCTAACCCTAACCCTAACCCTAACCCTAACCCTAACCCTAACCCTAACCCTAACCCTAACCCTAACCCTAACCCTAACCCTAACCCTAACCCTAACCCTAACCCTAACCCTAACCCTAACCTAACCCTAACCCTAACCCTAACCCTAACCCTAACCCTAACCCTAACCCTAACCCTAACCCTAACCCTAACCCTAACCCTAACCCTAACCCTAACCCTAACCCTAACCCTAACCCTAACCCTAACCTAACCCTAACCCTAACCCTAACCCTAACCCTAACCCTAACCCTAACCCTAACCCTAACCCTAACCCTAACCCTAACCCTAACCTAACCCTAACCCTAACCCTAACCCTAACCCTAACCCTAACCCTAACCCTAACCCTAACCCTAACCCTAACCCTAACCCTAACCCTAACCCTAACCCTAACCCTAACCCTAACCCTAACCCTAACCCTAACCCTAACCCTAACCCTAACCCTAACCCTAACCCTAACCCTAACCCTAACCCTAACCCTAACCCTAACCCTAACCCTAACCCTAACCCTAACCCTAACCCTAACCCTAACCCTAACCCTAACCCTAACCCTAACCCTAACCCTAACCCTAACCCTAACCCTAACCCTAACCCTAACCCTAACCCTAACCCTAACCCTAACCCTAACCCTAACCCTAACCCTAACCCTAACCCTAACCCTAACCCTAACCCTAACCCTAACCCTAACCTAACCCTAACCCTAACCCTAACCCTAACCCTAACCCTAACCCTAACCCTAACCCTAACCCTAACCCTAACCCTAACCCTAACCCTAACCCTAACCCTAACCCTAACCCTAACCCTAACCCTAACCCTAACCCTAACCCTAACCCTAACCCTAACCCTAACCCTAACCCTAACCCTAACCCTAACCCTAACCCTAACCCTAACCTAACCCTAACCCTAACCCTAACCCTAACCCTAACCCTAACCCTAACCCTAACCCTAACCCTAACCCTAACCCTAACCCTAACCCTAACCCTAACCCTAACCCTAACCCTAACCCTAACCCTAACCCTAACCCTAACCCTAACCCTAACCCTAACCCTAACCCTAACCCTAACCCTAACCCTAACCCTAACCCTAACCCTAACCCTAACCCTAACCTAACCCTAACCCTAACCCTAACCCTAACCCTAACCCTAACCCTAACCCTAACCCTAACCCTAACCCTAACCCTAACCCTAACCCTAACCCTAACCCTAACCCTAACCCTAACCCTAACCCTAACCCTAACCCTAACCCTAACCCTAACCCTAACCCTAACCTAACCCTAACCCTAACCCTAACCCTAACCTAACCCTAACCCTAACCCTAACCCTAACCCTAACCCTAACCCTAACCCTAACCCTAACCCTAACCCTAACCCTAACCCTAACCCTAACCCTAACCCTAACCCTAACCCTAACCCTAACCCTAACCCTAACCCTAACCCTAACCCTAACCCTAACCCTAACCCTAACCCTAACCCTAACCCTAACCCTAACCCTAACCCTAACCCTAACCCTAACCCTAACCCTAACCCTAACCCTAACCCTAACCCTAACCCTAACCCTAACCCTAACCCTAACCCTAACCCTAACCCTAACCCTAACCCTAACCCTAACCCTAACCCTAACCCTAACCCTAACCCTAACCCTAACCCTAACCCTAACCCTAACCCTAACCCTAACCCTAACCCTAACCCTAACCCTAACCCTAACCCTAACCCTAACCCTAACCCTAACCCTAACCCTAACCCTAACCCTAACCCTAACCCTAACCCTAACCCTAACCCTAACCCTAACCCTAACCCTAACCCTAACCCTAACCCTAACCCTAACCCTAACCCTAACCCTAACCCTAACCCTAACCCTAACCCTAACCCTAACCCTAACCCTAACCCTAACCCTAACCCTAACCCTAACCCTAACCCTAACCCTAACCCTAACCCTAACCCTAACCCTAACCCTAACCCTAACCCTAACCCTAACCCTAACCCTAACCCTAACCCTAACCCTAACCCTAACCCTAACCCTAACCCTAACCCTAACCCTAACCCTAACCCTAACCCTAACCCTAACCCTAACCCTAACCCTAACCCTAACCCTAACCCTAACCCTAACCCTAACCCTAACCCTAACCCTAACCCTAACCCTAACCCTAACCCTAACCCTAACCCTAACCCTAACCCTAACCCTAACCCTAACCCTAACCCTAACCCTAACCCTAACCCTAACCCTAACCCTAACCCTAACCCTAACCCTAACCCTAACCCTAACCCTAACCCTAACCCTAACCCTAACCCTAACCCTAACCCTAACCCTAACCCTAACCCTAACCCTAACCCTAACCCTAACCCTAACCCTAACCCTAACCCTAACCCTAACCCTAACCCTAACCCTAACCCTAACCCTAACCCTAACCCTAACCCTAACCCTAACCCTAACCCTAACCCTAACCCTAACCCTAACCCTAACCCTAACCCTAACCCTAACCCTAACCCTAACCCTAACCCTAACCCTAACCCTAACCCTAACCCTAACCCTAACCCTAACCCTAACCCTAACCCTAACCCTAACCCTAACCCTAACCCTAACCCTAACCCTAACCCTAACCCTAACCCTAACCCTAACCCTAACCCTAACCCTAACCCTAACCCTAACCCTAACCCTAACCCTAACCCTAACCCTAACCCTAACCCTAACCCTAACCCTAACCCTAACCCTAACCCTAACCCTAACCCTAACCCTAACCCTAACCCTAACCCTAACCCTAACCCTAACCCTAACCCTAACCCTAACCCTAACCCTAACCCTAACCCTAACCCTAACCCTAACCCTAACCCTAACCCTAACCCTAACCCTAACCCTAACCCTAACCCTAACCCTAACCCTAACCCTAACCCTAACCCTAACCCTAACCCTAACCCTAACCCTAACCCTAACCCTAACCCTAACCCTAACCCTAACCCTAACCCTAACCCTAACCCTAACCCTAACCCTAACCCTAACCCTAACCCTAACCCTAACCCTAACCCTAACCCTAACCCTAACCCTAACCCTAACCCTAACCCTAACCCTAACCCTAACCCTAACCCTAACCCTAACCCTAACCCTAACCCTAACCCTAACCCTAACCCTAACCCTAACCCTAACCCTAACCCTAACCCTAACCCTAACCCTAACCCTAACCCTAACCCTAACCCTAACCCTAACCCTAACCCTAACCCTAACCCTAACCCTAACCCTAACCCTAACCCTAACCCTAACCCTAACCCTAACCCTAACCCTAACCCTAACCCTAACCCTAACCCTAACCCTAACCCTAACCCTAACCCTAACCCTAACCCTAACCCTAACCCTAACCCTAACCCTAACCCTAACCCTAACCCTAACCCTAACCCTAACCCTAACCCTAACCCTAACCCTAACCCTAACCCTAACCCTAACCCTAACCCTAACCCTAACCCTAACCCTAACCCTAACCCTAACCCTAACCCTAACCCTAACCCTAACCCTAACCCTAACCCTAACCCTAACCCTAACCCTAACCCTAACCCTAACCCTAACCCTAACCCTAACCCTAACCCTAACCCTAACCCTAACCCTAACCCTAACCCTAACCCTAACCCTAACCCTAACCCTAACCCTAACCCTAACCCTAACCCTAACCCTAACCCTAACCCTAACCCTAACCCTAACCCTAACCCTAACCCTAACCCTAACCCTAACCCTAACCCTAACCCTAACCCTAACCCTAACCCTAACCCTAACCCTAACCCTAACCCTAACCCTAACCCTAACCCTAACCCTAACCCTAACCCTAACCCTAACCCTAACCCTAACCC
Organism: Artibeus lituratus; assembly: GCA_038363175.2. Classification (NCBI taxonomy): domain Eukaryota; kingdom Metazoa; phylum Chordata; class Mammalia; order Chiroptera; family Phyllostomidae; genus Artibeus; species Artibeus lituratus. The sequence continues at coordinate 215,872,455 of CM076299.2, read as the reverse complement.
TAACCCTAACCCTAACCCTAACCCTAACCCTAACCCTAACCCTAACCCTAACCCTAACCCTAACCCTAACCCTAACCCTAACCCTAACCCTAACCCTAACCCTAACCCTAACCCTAACCCTAACCCTAACCCTAACCCTAACCCTAACCCTAACCCTAACCCTAACCCTAACCCTAACCCTAACCCTAACCCTAACCCTAACCCTAACCCTAACCCTAACCCTAACCCTAACCCTAACCCTAACCCTAACCCTAACCCTAACCCTAACCCTAACCCTAACCCTAACCCTAACCCTAACCCTAACCCTAACCCTAACCCTAACCCTAACCCTAACCCTAACCCTAACCCTAACCCTAACCCTAACCCTAACCCTAACCCTAACCCTAACCCTAACCCTAACCCTAACCCTAACCCTAACCCTAACCCTAACCCTAACCCTAACCCTAACCCTAACCCTAACCCTAACCCTAACCCTAACCCTAACCCTAACCCTAACCCTAACCCTAACCCTAACCCTAACCCTAACCCTAACCCTAACCCTAACCCTAACCCTAACCCTAACCCTAACCCTAACCCTAACCCTAACCCTAACCCTAACCCTAACCCTAACCCTAACCCTAACCCTAACCCTAACCCTAACCCTAACCCTAACCCTAACCCTAACCCTAACCCTAACCCTAACCCTAACCCTAACCCTAACCCTAACCCTAACCCTAACCCTAACCCTAACCCTAACCCTAACCCTAACCCTAACCCTAACCCTAACCCTAACCCTAACCCTAACCCTAACCCTAACCCTAACCCTAACCCTAACCCTAACCCTAACCCTAACCCTAACCCTAACCCTAACCCTAACCCTAACCCTAACCCTAACCCTAACCCTAACCCTAACCCTAACCCTAACCCTAACCCTAACCCTAACCCTAACCCTAACCCTAACCCTAACCCTAACCCTAACCCTAACCCTAACCCTAACCCTAACCCTAACCCTAACCCTAACCCTAACCCTAACCCTAACCCTAACCCTAACCCTAACCCTAACCCTAACCCTAACCCTAACCCTAACCCTAACCCTAACCCTAACCCTAACCCTAACCCTAACCCTAACCCTAACCCTAACCCTAACCCTAACCCTAACCCTAACCCTAACCCTAACCCTAACCCTAACCCTAACCCTAACCCTAACCCTAACCCTAACCCTAACCCTAACCCTAACCCTAACCCTAACCCTAACCCTAACCCTAACCCTAACCCTAACCCTAACCCTAACCCTAACCCTAACCCTAACCCTAACCCTAACCCTAACCCTAACCCTAACCCTAACCCTAACCCTAACCCTAACCCTAACCCTAACCCTAACCCTAACCCTAACCCTAACCCTAACCCTAACCCTAACCCTAACCCTAACCCTAACCCTAACCCTAACCCTAACCCTAACCCTAACCCTAACCCTAACCCTAACCCTAACCCTAACCCTAACCCTAACCCTAACCCTAACCCTAACCCTAACCCTAACCCTAACCCTAACCCTAACCCTAACCCTAACCCTAACCCTAACCCTAACCCTAACCCTAACCCTAACCCTAACCCTAACCCTAACCCTAACCCTAACCCTAACCCTAACCCTAACCCTAACCCTAACCCTAACCCTAACCCTAACCCTAACCCTAACCCTAACCCTAACCCTAACCCTAACCCTAACCCTAACCCTAACCCTAACCCTAACCCTAACCCTAACCCTAACCCTAACCCTAACCCTAACCCTAACCCTAACCCTAACCCTAACCCTAACCCTAACCCTAACCCTAACCCTAACCCTAACCCTAACCCTAACCCTAACCCTAACCCTAACCCTAACCCTAACCCTAACCCTAACCCTAACCCTAACCCTAACCCTAACCCTAACCCTAACCCTAACCCTAACCCTAACCCTAACCCTAACCCTAACCCTAACCCTAACCCTAACCCTAACCCTAACCCTAACCCTAACCCTAACCCTAACCCTAACCCTAACCCTAACCCTAACCCTAACCCTAACCCTAACCCTAACCCTAACCCTAACCCTAACCCTAACCCTAACCCTAACCCTAACCCTAACCCTAACCCTAACCCTAACCCTAACCCTAACCCTAACCCTAACCCTAACCCTAACCCTAACCCTAACCCTAACCCTAACCCTAACCCTAACCCTAACCCTAACCCTAACCCTAACCCTAACCCTAACCCTAACCCTAACCCTAACCCTAACCCTAACCCTAACCCTAACCCTAACCCTAACCCTAACCCTAACCCTAACCCTAACCCTAACCCTAACCCTAACCCTAACCCTAACCCTAACCCTAACCCTAACCCTAACCCTAACCCTAACCCTAACCCTAACCCTAACCCTAACCCTAACCCTAACCCTAACCCTAACCCTAACCCTAACCCTAACCCTAACCCTAACCCTAACCCTAACCCTAACCCTAACCCTAACCCTAACCCTAACCCTAACCCTAACCCTAACCCTAACCCTAACCCTAACCCTAACCCTAACCCTAACCCTAACCCTAACCCTAACCCTAACCCTAACCCTAACCCTAACCCTAACCCTAACCCTAACCCTAACCCTAACCCTAACCCTAACCCTAACCCTAACCCTAACCCTAACCCTAACCCTAACCCTAACCCTAACCCTAACCCTAACCCTAACCCTAACCCTAACCCTAACCCTAACCCTAACCCTAACCCTAACCCTAACCCTAACCCTAACCCTAACCCTAACCCTAACCCTAACCCTAACCCTAACCCTAACCCTAACCCTAACCCTAACCCTAACCCTAACCCTAACCCTAACCCTAACCCTAACCCTAACCCTAACCCTAACCCTAACCCTAACCCTAACCCTAACCCTAACCCTAACCCTAACCCTAACCCTAACCCTAACCCTAACCCTAACCCTAACCCTAACCCTAACCCTAACCCTAACCCTAACCCTAACCCTAACCCTAACCCTAACCCTAACCCTAACCCTAACCCTAACCCTAACCCTAACCCTAACCCTAACCCTAACCCTAACCCTAACCCTAACCCTAACCCTAACCCTAACCCTAACCCTAACCCTAACCCTAACCCTAACCCTAACCCTAACCCTAACCCTAACCCTAACCCTAACCCTAACCCTAACCCTAACCCTAACCCTAACCCTAACCCTAACCCTAACCCTAACCCTAACCCTAACCCTAACCCTAACCCTAACCCTAACCCTAACCCTAACCCTAACCCTAACCCTAACCCTAACCCTAACCCTAACCCTAACCCTAACCCTAACCCTAACCCTAACCCTAACCCTAACCCTAACCCTAACCCTAACCCTAACCCTAACCCTAACCCTAACCCTAACCCTAACCCTAACCCTAACCCTAACCCTAACCCTAACCCTAACCCTAACCCTAACCCTAACCCTAACCCTAACCCTAACCCTAACCCTAACCCTAACCCTAACCCTAACCCTAACCCTAACCCTAACCCTAACCCTAACCCTAACCCTAACCCTAACCCTAACCCTAACCCTAACCCTAACCCTAACCCTAACCCTAACCCTAACCCTAACCCTAACCCTAACCCTAACCCTAACCCTAACCCTAACCCTAACCCTAACCCTAACCCTAACCCTAACCCTAACCCTAACCCTAACCCTAACCCTAACCCTAACCCTAACCCTAACCCTAACCCTAACCCTAACCCTAACCCTAACCCTAACCCTAACCCTAACCCTAACCCTAACCCTAACCCTAACCCTAACCCTAACCCTAACCCTAACCCTAACCCTAACCCTAACCCTAACCCTAACCCTAACCCTAACCCTAACCCTAACCCTAACCCTAACCCTAACCCTAACCCTAACCCTAACCCTAACCCTAACCCTAACCCTAACCCTAACCCTAACCCTAACCCTAACCCTAACCCTAACCCTAACCCTAACCCTAACCCTAACCCTAACCCTAACCCTAACCCTAACCCTAACCCTAACCCTAACCCTAACCCTAACCCTAACCCTAACCCTAACCCTAACCCTAACCCTAACCCTAACCCTAACCCTAACCCTAACCCTAACCCTAACCCTAACCCTAACCCTAACCCTAACCCTAACCCTAACCCTAGCCCTAGCCCTAGCCCTAGCCCTAGCCCTAGCCCTAGCCCTAGCCCTAGCCCTAGCCCTAGCCCTAGCCCTAGCCCTAGCCCTAGCCCTAGCCCTAGCCCTAGCCCTAGCCCTAGCCCTAGCCCTAGCCCTAGCCCTAGCCCTAGCCCTAGCCCTAGCCCTAGCCCTAGCCCTAGCCCTAGCCCTAGCCCTAGCCCTAGCCCTAGCCCTAGCCCTAGCCCTAGCCCTAGCCCTAGCCCTAGCCCTAGCCCTAGCCCTAGCCCTAGCCCTAGCCCTAGCCCTAGCCCTAGCCCTAGCCCTAAGCCCTAACCCTAACCCTAGCCCTAACCCTAACCCTAACCCTAACCCTAACCCTAACCCTAACCCTAACCCTAACCCTAACCCTAACCCTAACCCTAACCCTAACCCTAACCCTAACCCTAACCCTAACCCTAACCCTAACCCTAACCCTAACCCTAACCCTAACCCTAACCCTAACCCTAACCCTAACCCACCCTAACCCTAACCCTAACCCTAACCCTAACCCT